>CM050167.1:336691282-336721282 GCA_027410445.1 Discoglossus pictus
AATATAACTACCTCAGATGTAGCACTGTCACACCTTCCTAAAGTGTCTAAGGAAAAAGGATGAAGAACATCACATGTGAGATAAGATGATGAAACAATAAACATTGGTGAATTTCTGCCTGGGACAACAAGGCCCAGGCCTACATACAGTATTGTTCCGAATATAAGCCGCACCTTTTTTCCGATTTTTGAGTTTGCGAGTTAAGGGTGCGGCTTATATTCGCAACCACAAAAAAGCCTGTTTCTTGCAATGGCTGATCACTTGTAGAGAGTCTTTTTCTCTCCGATTTTAAGGATGCAGCTTATATTTGAGAACTATCTTTTTTCTATTTTTTCCCCTTGAATTTTACAGGTGCTGATTATATGAGGGTGCGGCTTATATTTGGACTAATACGGTTCTCACATATACGCACACAAATAAATAATAATAACAAATTATATATATATATATATGTATATATATATATATATATATATATATATATATATATATACACACACACACACACACATAATAAAGTGTTGAGGAGTCACATTATTATGACCTACTTTTGACGTCAGCAGCTCGTGAGCTGACTTGGTGGGTATATAAGGTTACATGTAGGAATTCTGCAAACATTTCAACCAAGGCTGTCATGAGTAAAACGTGTGATTTATCCAACTTTGCAAAGGGGATCACTGGCTTTTGGGCCAAGGGTGACAGTATTTCTGAAACAGCGCTGTTTGTTAACTATTCGTGTGCTGCTGTGATTAAAGTGTAACGTGACTGGACAAATGGCACCATTACGAATAAATAGCATCTAAACTGTGGAGCACCATGTGCCATTAATGTCAGAGGTGAACGTCGGCTGCGAAGGTACGTGAGGGCCAACCGGCGAGTTACAGTTAAGCAACGCACCGTCCAAACAAACCAGGGGTCTACCGGAAGTGTTTCTAAAATTATAGTCCAGTGAACCCTGTTGCGTATGGGGCTCCGAAGCAAACAACTGGTCACTGCACCCAATGCGGACGAGGGTTCATCATCATAAAAGGCTTCAATTTGCATGACAGTACAGAAATTGGATGTCTTTTGATTGGTAAAGAGTTGCCTTCTCTGATGAGTGACATTTTCTGCTACATTGATTGGACGGACGTTGGGTTATCAAGCGCAAAACCTCAGAGAACGAACACTCTGCAACCACTGTTTGAAGAACACAAGCTGGTGGGGGAGGCGTTATTCCTGGGGAATGTTTTCTTGCCATTATCTGGGTCCACTCATACCTCTCAACCGAGTTATCTATCCATCCTTACAGATGATGTACACCCATGCATGTCTTTACTGTTGCGGATTGGATTTTCCAGAAGGACAATGCAACATTGTCTGGGGAATGGTTGGATGAGCACGACGAAGAGTTCCAGGTACTTCCTGACCTGCAAATTCTCCTGATTTGAACCCCATCTAGCACATGTAGGACCATCTCAATCACTTTGTTGGCCGTATGGATCCTCCACCACGCACTCTTCAGCAGCTGTCGCATGCACTGCAGTCTCCAGATACCCTTGTCAATCTTCCAGCATCTTATGGACTCACTACCACACCATCTAGTTGGTGTTCATGCTGCACACGGGGGTTATTCTGGATATTAATAACGTGACTCGACTATATATATATATATATATATATATAGACGAGATCCGTTCCTGAGAACTTTCTTAAGCCGGATATGTATGTAAGTTGGATCCCTCATGAATAATTAAATAATAACTATAATACTATAATGGATCAGATATAATAATAATAATACAGTGTATTAATAATACCACTGTACTGTAATACTAAGTTACATAAACTATTGTACTTTTTTCCTCATTGCAAAATCAAACAAACAGAACATAATTTTTTTAAAAAAAAATCATACAAAAAGCCTTGGGAGTCCGTTTTTAAGTAGGGGTCTGCCTAAACACAAATTATACAAGAAATCCCTATTTGTGCACACCTATCATTTTCAAATCTCCTAAGAGACTAACATTAAAAGTGCTTTTAGTGCATAAATAATAATAGTGCTTACTAAACAGAATCAGGCCTCTTGCTGATTCAAGGTGCATAATATTAGCGTTTTTGCTATTGTATTTACATTGCTCTAACTTAGTATCTAATAATTCAAAATCCCATATTAATTCCTTATTCCATGGGGCTTAAATGCACCCATTAGTTCTTGTTGAAAGATATAGCTCTTAGTATTGTTGTAGTAAGATTATCTAGTATCTTTTACTATTAGAGACTGTAGCTTAGCGTGCCACGCTGTCTAGACGCCTCGCAATGACGCCATCAACATGCGTGCACGTTCCTGCGTCTGACCCAACGCATGTTTCTAGATTTCTTCAGGGGTACTGCCTATAAATAAATAAATTTATATACTATATATATTACAATTTAGATTTTACACATAAGTTCTATGTGTGCCATCTGACACTGCACTGCTTTCCACATTACCAGGTACATAAATAACTTAATTTGCTGAGCAGTCACTAGGTAGAATTATCACCTAAATCAGGGCCATGATACCAGAAACACTTTGACTCAATGGAATGTTAGACAGCTCCATAGTAAACAATGAGATGAGTGGAAGGCATTGAGAATGTAGGTGGGAGTTGTACAGTCTTCAGCTTTGTATTCTGAATCATACAGATAAATAGAAACAGTAATGTCGCTAAGAAACCATAACCCAGTCATCACTTTCAGGAATGGAGTTAAGTACAATAGATGTGATTCCCACAGGTTCCAGAAATTCATCAGATAAGTTACAGTAACTGAATCAAAAATGACAAATGTAAATTTGGCCATTAAAAATATTTATATTTATTTTATGTTTATGAAGCACATAATTTGCAAAAAACCTTTTACATGTGGAAAGAGATATTCCATGTAAAAAAATACACAATATATATATTCTAATTTACAGATGTGCAGAACTGTATCTGTCATGTCACTGGGTTAAGTAAGCAACTTTTCATCTACTTTCCATTCATATCAGTATAGTTGTCAGTTTGAAATACCAGGCTGGTGAAAAAATGGCGAATGATGATGATCAGCACATTTTGGCCTATTTTTTGGCCTATTTCAGCACATACTCTCTAAACCTTCAGCTATTATTAAACTGTTGAGGTACCATAATAAACTAATATCCCTCAGTATCACTTACTACTCCCTGGGGACAAAGCACTTTTGTCTAATTTTTCCTGTGTGCCACTGAGGTCCAACTTAAACTGGTGTGGAAACCGTTTTCAAAATAATTTAAAGGGGAAAAAAAACACGTTAATTGAAGTCTTTGGTAATTTGTTACTAGGCAAACTTTAAATCAATATATTTTAGCCCATATATTGTAATATGTCCGTGGCTGGAGCCTCCATTCTTATATCTATGTACATACCACAGTTCATTGACCTTTTAGATTTTTCTGTTGCCTCAATGAGTATATTTAGCATACAAAAAAAAAATACTATATATATATATATATATATATATATATATATATATATATAGAGAGAGAGAGAGAGAGAGAGAGAGAGAGAGAGAGAGACCCAAACTATTCAAAAACATAAAATATTCAATATTATTTCTCCATTACAGTGCTTCCCAAATAACGAGGATAACAAAACCTTTTGAAGCTATAAAACATTGATTAAACCAAGAGCTAAAAATGTTTATTGTGGTACCAGCAACTTCATACACAGTACCACACAACAAGTCACCACACCTAACACACAGAGCCTCAACATATCTATCAAGATCCCACAAAGAAATAAATGCATAATCCATTCCACTCAAGAAAGCTAAGTAGATATCCGTCATATCTATCCCACTAGAAAGGTATCATTGAGATCCAGTACCAATCAAGGGCTAGATTTTCATGGCTCCAGTAGGAACTCACGCAACATATAGGAGCTCTTTCGAGAGAATTTAGAACAAGTATTTATAATTTACATTGTGATTTATTTGATTTAGATAAGTTTATTGTTTATCCCCTGGCCATACAAAATGAAACCCATGTTTCTTCGAGACATCATTGTGGAAACACTTATGTTATACCAAAAATTAGACATTGAATTCAGACAACAAATACTATCCTAATGTTGTACATATTTATAGATTTCATAAATTAATTTAAACAACAAATAAAATAGCAGCAGATGTTATGGATTAAAAAGTTAAAGCATAGTTTTAATACGTGCAGCTGTTATTTACTGTGCATTTACTCTGAATCACAAAGCCTTGTCATTTTTGCTGCAGTGCTGTCATATCTTCTACCAACACTGCAGTAAAATGAATGTAATTCAGAAACAAATAACCTATTAAAGAGAACATGTAAGCTTAAAACCAGTGAACATGTCTTTTACGGATTGTGTGTGGCTTTACAAATTAACCCCTTGTATTAGTGTTAGCTTTTACCTTCTCTCTTATTCTAAAGCTTTCACGTTAGCTGTGGTTCTCATTTAGCTGCACATAATTTTATGCAACTCCCTCTGGATTTAATTATTGATATAATGAAATGAGCCCTATTCTAATGGGCTTTATTATTCTGATTATTATGGAAGCAATCATGTCCCTTGTACCAATTTGAGAGCCTTAAAAAGAAACTAAAGTTGTCAGCATATTTTTTAGATTGTCTTAAAGGCACCATACACAAACCACTTAAAGAAGTGCAAAGCCGCTGCTCTGAACATGACTTAAATACTTACTCCTTTGCTGACATTTGGAGAAAGCACAGAAGACTTGTAAACCCCCCTCTCTAAGCCATACTTGGATGCAGTCCTGCAGCTGTTGTGCAATTCCTTTTGCAGCCAATGCCCTACTTTTCTTCCAATGCACTACTTCACTTTATGACCAAGATCCATTGGGAACTGCTGCAGAACAGTTTTATTTGTTTAATTTCATTCTGCACGTGCTGCCAGGACATTAAAGCCAATGGGGATTTTATCATAATTCCTCCTGAGTTTCTAGATCATGTTTTAGATATGAGTAGGGAATGGAGCAACAGAGAACAAATGAAAAAGGAAAGCGAGTTGAGCAAACAAGTAAACACTGGTAGATTCTTCAAACTCAAATATTCAATATAGTCAATATAACTAGCAGGGTAATACAGTTAAAATGGGGATCAGTGCAAGCTGTCGAAACATCAATATCATCTTGATGCATTCTTAAAACTCTATATTGTCTGCCCGCATGCTTTTCTTTCTTTTTTGGACTTTAGGCATAACTCTAAAAAAATATTTTTTTTCTAGAAAAAGTGTAATGTCATAAGACTCAAGTTTTCCAACATGAGGCAAGCTTGCAGGTAGGGTCGAATGACTGAAAAAGCCAACAAAGCTGTGGCAAAGAATGTCAGGATATCAACAGTAGACGTTCATCTAAACCACATTCCCAATGTCTTCATCATCTCTTTGTTTTTCGTGGTTAGTTTCTCTCGCCATTTTAACTTAATTTTCCCTCTAACGTTTCTTCTTTTCTCTTTTTTCTGTGCAAACATTTATCCCTTTCATCCTTCCTCCCATGTTACTTATATCCATCATCATCTTCTCCTATTCCTCCACTCCATACCTTCCATCTAAGCCCTGTTACCACTCTATCTTGGCCCACATCCTCTCATTCTTTTTCATTTCCTCCAATGGCATCATCCATTCTAACCTCTATCTGTCCATGTAGTGTCTCTACAGGGCAATTCTAAAGCTGGCTTAAAGGGGCAAAGTGGTTAGATTCATCCCTGGCTGCGACAATGAATTTTGAGATTCCAACAGCACCAATAATTGCTGTAGTAAATGGCTCAATAGCAGTGAATATAAAACCAACAGTGGGCCATGTCTTTTTCTGTCCTTGGCTCAAGGACATGCATCTGAAAACATCTGCAGGTTTCCAGTATCTACCCATCCAATGCCATTCTTGCATTGGCATACCACGGAGCCAGGAAGACAAGTCAAACTATAAAGACAAGCAATTTGATCTAGAAAATCAGATAGGTTATAAGACACAACAGAATACAGACTTTAAGGTGTCCTACAAAATTCCTCAGACACAAAACTGTGAAATTATTATCATTCAGCTCTGCTTTGCACTTATGACATTAAACTAATAAAATTTCTAAAAATATCTGCTGTGAAATGTTGAAAGGTCACTTTAAAATTCAATCACACTAAAGATCCTAACCTATTAGTATTCTAGTGGGGCCCACACCATAGCTTGGGGAGAAAAAAAAATAGGTAGCGAGCTGGAAAAGTCCTTTCATGTTTGAGACACACATATAACAACAGAAAGAAAAGATGGTATGGAAAACTGGGAGACATTTTTTTTTAATTATTAAAAAAAAAAAAAGCTATTTGATGTTTTTTTTATCTCTTTGCAGTTGCATCAGATATTGCAAAATAATTAATTTTTTACCTTTGATGTGGAGAGTATAAAACTCATATTCACATGAACTATACAATAACTTCATATTGATAAGATGCTGCATTAATACATAGCTCGTCATATTATTCATTATAGCTATTGACAAAGAGCAATTCTAAACATAAGCAAAGTAGATATCAACTGGGAGGCTATCATTAAGATCCAGTACTGATCAAGGGCTCCCGTTGGAACGCACGCAAGAGCTCTGGGAGCACGTTTAAGAGAATTTAGAACAGCAATTTGAAATTGGCATTGTGATTTATTTGATTGTTCTATAGTATACTTGTAAAGGAATTAATTAACCATTAGAAAACATTTTTTTGTGTGGTTTTGGATATGTGTATTTGATTGGAGTCCCGAATAATGATTATTTAGGCTACTTGTACTGGAACACTCATAGCAACTTAAGTCTTGTAAGTGTTCTCGTAAAGATTTTATCTGCTCTGGCAGGAGGCTGAGTTTACATATAAGGATCTGTCTCACTGCAAGCACTCGCAGAGCCTTACTAGAACACTTAAGATTTTCAGTAAGCTCTTACGGAAGCCATGTAACCGTACTTTAGTTCGCATAGAATAGGTAAAAGATATAGTCATTTTGGTGCATAAAGAAACAGTAACTCAGTCTATTTTTGTTTTGTGCTAACTAATTCTCCAAACAGAGATATATGTCTTTCAGTGAGTCAGTTTTCTAATTTATAATTAATTTGTAGTGTCATATGCTTTAGTACTACCGGGGAGAGGATCAATCTGGGCCATAAGTTAGTGGCTACATGTACTAGAGGAACCTGTAGCCCACAGCCTGATTTGGAGTTTTGTCCAAGTGGCCTCTGTTCCCTTTTTTGGCATTAATACTCACAGTATGGATGGACAATAACCTAGAAGTTCAGGAAGACACAGGCCCAACAACCAATCGGACCAATCAGAAATGCATGAGACACTTCAAATAACAATTGGCACATGGAAAATATAATGTGTGGCCACTGGCAAAGTTTTACTGTGAGCCTATGGCCTCAGTGAAAAAAGGTTCCCAACCCCAGTACTAATGGGTGAAGTATTTGAGAATTCTTGGAGATGTCAGATCATCTCACATAACAATGGAGATGTTCTCTGAGAAATCCTGAACACTTCAGCACATGTGTACAATGCAGTGGTACATTAGCATATTGAGTCAGACAGAAAGACATGACTAATACAATGAATAGGAATAGCATATTTTCATCTTTATTAAAAAGTAACTTTCTTGGGGTGAGAGTGACTATATATTTAAATGCATATATTTCTTCACTTTATTTTTAAAGATCAACTTTGTGTGTATATATATATATATATATATATATATACATTATATATTATATATTAGTGCTGTAAGCAATTATTATTTCAGATTCCATTTTTATTTCCGAGCTGATTGTGTCTGCTTTTCTTTAGTCCTGTTCAAAGCACTGGAAGTTTTTGCTACCTAAGTTCCACTGCTACCACAGACCCTTCCTTTACATTCAAATTCTCATCCCGCTTTAGGAAACTTATCAGCAGAAGCCAAAATGGTAGATTTCACAATTGCATGTAAAGGATAATACAGAATAGGTTACATTATTTTTGTGTTCTAAAAACAAATGACCCCTGATTTTTTTAATTACACACACATATATATATATATATATATATATATATATATATATATATATATATATATATATATATATATATATATATATATATATATATACTAGCGACTTGCCCGTCAAAAAATTACGGCAATAACATTTTAAGTCAGGCAATGCCGTTTGTCACACAATGCGAGGCTATGGCCCCTCTGAGCACCTTCTGCGCTCATTGCGAGACCTGCGCTGAGAGCCTTTGGAGCTCATTGCATGCGCCGCAATGAGCGGCTTTGTCGATCATTGCCGTTTTTGGCAAGGCGCAGATTTCCTGCTTTGCAATGAGCACCTTTATCGCTCATGACAAGACTCCCCCCCCCCCCCCCCGTGTAGTTTAGGGGCCACGCAATGATTGTTATTGAATTGGGTTAAGTGTTACTGGCTTGCGTTAAGTGTTACTGGATTTGGGCTTTTTTTTTCCGGCTTTCGACCTCGTTTTCTTCCTGTTACGTTTTTTCGGCCGCCATTTTTTTTCTCGCTTCAGTGTTTTTCAATGGTGAGAAAGTGCCAAATATGCCTCAAATGAACTTGCAACATCACTCATTGAGGCACATTTTTTTTTTTTGCTGTTGTTTCCAGTTCCGTAGTTTGGCCATTAAATTTGTAATTTAGTGCAGCCCCGCAACTGCAGGCCTTGGCTTGCGAGGGCCACTGTTGCATTTACGGGCTTTGTTCACGTTTGGCGCTCGTTGCAGCTGAGGTCCCGCCGTCCTCGCATATTTTAAACATTAAAAAAAGGTTTTCTGCATAAGAAAAAATATGAAGTAAAACCTGTTTAAACGTTATTAAAACTAACAGGAAGTGCAGAGCACATACTTTTGTCTGAAGATGTCAGTAGCTGGCAGAGGGCAAACCTCCAAGAGCAGTTAAACTTCTGAATATGTTTTTATGCTCTGAGATCTTTCTTTGAAAAAAGTAAAAACACTTTGGCACATTATCAAATACCCTCTTTCTTAAGCAGCAAAGAAAAACCAAAAATGTCCATGTCCCTTTAAGCAAATTGTACCATATACATTATTATTAAGACATTTTCCTTCCAACAACTGACTTGTCACACAAATAGCATTTAGTTCATCTGATTCTTAGAGCGCATATAAGGCATCTTGATTAAACATATGTGTATACACTGAAATATTATCATATCATCTTACACATTGTTAGACACAAAGGGCAATCCAGTATTGAAATAATGGAAAGAGTTGAGCACATTGTATGGATCATTTGACAATGTTTTAGTTGTATAATGATTATTTTAAGCAACATGCTGAGCCGTAAATATATTGTATAAGATGAATGGCGCCCACATACATTAAAATAACCACAGAGATCTAAAGGCAAAACCACAAATGCTGCAATATGAAGCTCAGCTGGAAGGAGGAAGATGGGAGCTCCATCAGTGCATAGGATATACTTAGTCAATAAGATGGCTCATTGTTCTGGGTCAAGAGTTAGTGACGGACAATCCTTTTGCTCTTTGATATCCATTGATTATGTCCATTGCGCTCAGCCCGGATTGTCTTTACATGCTAAAATGTCTCACATTTTTTTAGCCACCTACAGATAAATAGATTCCTGCTGTGACATTCACATAATGGAGCAGAAATCAGCAGACCGTAAATGGATATTTTTTAAGTCGTATTTAATCTGATGACAAGTAATTACCAGAATTTTAAAATAATTGCATTACTTAAAAATAAAGTAGGCACTATACAGATTACCAAAGCTGAGGTTAATATTTCATCTGAGCTCAATTTCACAAACCAGTGCTCTTTTTCACTCAATATTTTGATTGCTTTAATTAAAATAAATGTACATCTTTCGGTAAAAAAAACAACACACAGGAACAAAACATTATTTATAAATGTAAAATGGCTGCATTTAATAAATATAATTACTGAATAAATTCACCCAGTAACTACTAAGGCATTATTTTTAGCATACGAGATATATTTTGGACAATAAATAAAAATACTATCAGATTTAGTGGCTGCCTTCTTCTTAAAAACCATGTTTATTCTAGAAAATAAATTCTTATAAAATTACCCAAACATTTGTAATGAAATGGCTCAGAAATTCTGCTTAATAATTACCATGAATTAAGAGTTACTCTAGTAATTAGATATCTTTTTGTACATTTAGAAATTGGCTTTATTAGCTTAATTTGATTGCATTGTTAAACATAGTATAGGCATGTCTCCAACCACAGGTCTTTTTTTAATTCACTTTCTATTTTACTTCTTAATAAAGAGGATTTATGAAGTCAGGCTTTTATAGGTAAACAGAATAGGCAGTGTAGATGTGTTTATAGGTTCTTATCTTTTATTTTTCCAGTGATCTCTTATCTATTTTTATTAGGCAGATATTGCTGCTGCAAACAATATTAATACGAACACTTTTTTATTTTTTGACTACACTCCAAACTTACTTTGGTGTCATTCTGCTGAGCTACTCCTTTCTGACATCTAACATAAAACCATACATTATGTCATATATTAAAGGGACATGAAGGAATGTAATATACCTATGTACCTCTTTACTTTTGTGTATGTTATTTTGTTAAGGCATGCTTAAAAGCTCTGTTTTTTTCCTGCCCAAAATCTTACTTTAGTTCCTAATTGGATTCTCCCCCCTCCAGTTTATGAGGACAGTGCACTTTTACATACAGGATGTGCAGTGCCTCGGAGAACCAAACAGTGGCAACATTCAGCAACATGCTACTTGGGAGAGGACACTGACAGGCTAACTTGAAACATGGCACTTCAGTCTGACTATTATTGACCTGCATGAGCAGAATTCCCAAACAGGCACAAAAAACAGAGCTCATAAGCACTTCTTAATTAAAAAAAAAAATTACTTTAAAGATACATATGTATAATATATTCCTAGTAAAATCCAGAACCTCCCATGTGACTTTAAGTTTTATCTTCAATTTTTAATAAAAAAGCCACTCTCCCTACTTAAATAATTTAAATTTATAAGTGAGTTCTGCAAATTGTGGGTATACACTCAAGTTATGCAGAATGGATAAGTGGCCAGATCGGTATATGAATGTGGTCAAATGGATGAATCAGAAGAGTAAGTCATGTTAGAATGTAAAGTGCCAAAATCTTTCAACGTTGTTTTCATTTACTGCAATATAACTTCAAATCCCACTGATGTTAAAGGACCACTGTGATTTGGGAACAATCTCAGATGTCTGTGACATATGTAATAAACTAACCTAATGTTACAACTTTGTAAGTCATAAGCTCCCTTTTGGATCGCTAACATGTCATGGTGAAGGGGCTTGTGTACTTAAATGAAGCTGTGAGCTATACCATGTAGGGTCACTCAAGATGGGAAGGTCATAGCAGACAGGTCAGACAGATCATGGTCTACTCGAGACGGAACTGGCAACTGACTCCAGTATATTTGCCAAGATAACCTTATGGATAAGCAGGACCAGAGACATAACAATAGATGTGCCTGGTGTTCTGAAGTCCATCGGCTCACAGAGAGTCAGAAACAACTGAATGACTAAACAACAAAGCCATAAGCATAAAATCAATTTTGGAGAAAACCTTACATTTTGTAGATTTGACTTGTTTCATGAGTGCTTGACTCTTGCAAGTTAGCAGGCTTGCAAGTTAGCCTGGAGTCTTTTTTTTTTTTTTTTTTTACTATGACTTGCAATTTATTGAATGGTTAGTCAACATAAATGAAAAGAGATACTATCTGCATCTAAGGTTTCCCTGTTCCCCGGTGTTTCATCCAAGCTGCTATTTTATCAAGTCAAAATTATACATTTTTTCATACGTGTATACTATAATATGATGGTTCAGTGATTCTTTACCTTTAAGTGGTACATTTCGACTACAATCCATAACAGACTAAAAATAGATCATCTTGCTTATCTTGAACATAGGTGTGTTAATAAGTGGTCCTTTTCCTTACCCACTAGCGATCATGGATGGCTACTAAGTATCTATGTATCCTGGCCAGTTTGGGTGGCATGAGAAGTTGAGTTGAGAATCCCCGCTCCTTTGGTTTAATCCCCCATTCTTGGTATAAAAACAGCGAAACTTTGCCAGCAAGTCAACTAAAAGTCAGACAGTCATCAAGAGGACATACAAGTATCAACCAGAATAACTGTCTATTCGCACACTGAAAATAGTCAAAATATTATTGTACTGACACGTTTTATATTGCTTGTCTAAATTGCAAATAACAAATGGTATGAACAAAGAGCAATAAACAACTCTGCATTTTAATCAAGACTCAATTGTTATGAAGATTGTTACAAGACGTGTGCAAACCAGTTCCAAAAACTATCTGCTAACACAGTTCAGGAAAAGGGCAAGAAATAAATCTATATATAACTGCAAATTGCTTCATGCATTCAAACAAAGGTGGATGTTTCCAACCGCCAATGAAAAAAGACACTTCCACTATAATTTGTGCAGCGAGAAATTCAAGATTTCATGGTAAAAAATAGTTGCGGACATATTTTCTATTACTTACTAGAAAAGAGCTGAAATGTTTAAAATATTGTTTAGTGTAGGCTTCGAATGGAGAAAGCCAAACTCTTGTGAGTAATGACATAGTGTGTAGAGTACGTGCTTAGCGGTGTCATTGCACAATGTATAGCCTATTTTCTTAGAAAAGCCCATCCCTTCCTGTTGAGCCCCATTGGGATCTATTGTTCTTATATGGTCTTTAGAAATGAACAACCTGTACATTTTAACTATAATTTACTCTTTACTTTATGGCTCCATTTCTTAAATCAGCTCTTTCACTCTGCTGTCCTTTGAGGAGGATATATCCTTGCAAACCAGGACACACTTGATAGAAGCTTCCTTTGCATTCACATGCTTCCAATCTCAGGACATTGATCAGCAGAAAACAAAATGGTAGCTTCCACAGCCTCATTATTGCATCTAAAATGTACTAAATTAGAGGCCATATTATTTTGGTTCCATTCCAAAAACATTTTGCCTGTTTTTAAGTGTAGTTCTTCAAAACAGTATAATTTTATCATTATGACTGGAGTGGTCCTTTAAGAAAGAATTAGTTTGCAATAACTAGATTTGATAATAGACCATGTGGTTTTTTAAAATTAAAAATTCAACATTTATGATGTAATATTATTTAATGGGTTCCCTGGTGGTCCAATGGTTAGGATCCGGTGCTTTCACCACTACGATCTGGGTTCGATTCCAGTCAGGGAATCAAGAGGTCACACCACCCTTAAGCCAAGCAGGGTTGGGGGGCCTGGTAAGTACTTGGATGGAAGACCACCAAAGAATACCAGAAACATTATGCTGTGGGCCACTGGAGAAGCAACTGGCAACCCACTACAGTATCTTTGTCATGAATACCAAGTGGATCAGCATGCTGCGTTGCGGTCCATGAGGTCCGTAAAGTACACTCACACACAAATTTTTTAATGCGGGCTCCTTGACTAAGTGGACTAACACAGTGAAGTAGACGGTAGACTTCCATTAGACCAACTGAAACAATAGCACAAAGGATTAGCACATTTCGCCTGAACCAACCTAGGTGCTCTTTCAAATTCAAACTCACCTTCCACTTATAAGATAGAAAAACAAATATGGCTTCCATAAAAAAACATATTGTTAATTATTGACGATAGTTCTTCAAAATATAATTTAAAAAACTGGACTACTTTGACCGTTCAAACATAACGTTTTCTTCTTTTATGGACAAAAAAGATTTTTGCATGTTTTATTTATTGCCCCAAATTGATCCACTTAAACAACAATTGCTTTTTGTTGTCTTTTGAAAATATGCTCAAAAAAAGTGCGCAATAACCAACTGGCACGGGACCCGTTTGCCCCATACATGTTACCTAATTCCTCCTGTAACATTGTACAGTCATAAAAAGCTTCCAAAGTGTTTTTATTAAAGGGAGAGTATAATAGACTAACATGGCAGGGCCCCTCAAAAGCAGAATTTGCGTATGTCATAATGAAAATCATATTAATTAAATTATATAAAGTTATGATTTATTACTATTTTATTGCATTTCTCTCTGCACACTTTCAGGGAAAGCCTCTTTCCCTCTTCCATCACTCACAGTGTAAAGGGGATGGACATCAGTCTCCATATTGCTGCTTCTAGTGCACACAGAACAGCCAGTAACTTTCGGTTGGCCCATAGAGTGTTATGGTGCTACTTCTTGTATACTAGCAAGCAATCCATTGATGCATTTGCCTCTGATTTATTTATATCAAAGACAATAAATGAATATAAAAATCTATATTTGCAATTGGAATAAGAGAAAAATGTTAAGTGCCATTTACCCACTGTAAGTGCTATTTGTGGAGTGTAAAAACATAAGAGTATATGTTAAAATTATCTATTAGCTTTAATTACACTAATAACAGCTAAACAAACTAAGTTTTAAGCATGTTTACAAACACAGTCTGTGCTGCCTACTGCCCGTTGCATGATTAATAACAGACAGCCAAGGCACACATTGAGGACACTGATTGATATCAGTTTTTCCCTTAAATCAGGAATGCAATGAAAAGTTAACCAACTACTGACCTGTTTAGGTGATTCCAGCATTCTATAATCTGCACAGACTGATTTATTGTGGTATCACTTTGTTTTACTTTTGCTCACTTCACAGAGCAGTAGTGGGCAGTCAGTGACTCGTGTAAACACAGATTTGACTTTATTTTAAACCTTTGTGAAAAATGGACGGAATTAAAAAATTCAAAAAGTATTTCAACATGCTTTTAAGAGATCTTTACTGTAATGTGGTCCAAATTGTGCTGAATTAAGTGGCTTCAGATCCCATAGTTTTATAAAATACTGTGGTATGATCATCTAAAATGCAAATGTTCTTTATTTCTAGTTCTTACCATTTCTGATGATACTTGTATTAGTCACTGAAGCATTTTCAAAGAACATTTACCTAAATTAGAGCTTCAAATTGTCTGAATTTCATACTTTTGCTGATCTCGTATTTCATAAATTCGCAAAGGCATTAACTATGACTACTTTACATACTCCCTTCATCTGCACCTTTCAGTTTGCAACATGTGTGTGCTAGAAAAAGATCTTTTGTGTAGGCTGGAGAATTTACTCTTAATTCAGTTTATAAATTATTCATGTGAGATAAAATAACTTTTTTTTAAGAAACAGAAGCAGGAGAGAGCACTATATGAAAATGAAGACACACTGAGGGGAGGCGGAATCTCAATGTTATAAAGGGGAGAGCAGATCTAGACACAGATGGTGCAGGTTACATTTGTGAGGATGCAAATATTTTTCACAGTTCATTTTACAGATGGCTAGTTCTAAATGAGTACGGAATATGTGTCTTTTTTAAATGTATCTTGCATGAGTTAACACAAAATCGTGTTTATGAAAAATGTGATTTAAATATCATACCACTTCATAAGTCCCATTAAAAGAGTAGTTACACTTATTAACCCCTGTCACATTAACAATGCTAATTTTGCTGTGAGTGTTAAAGGATGAGAACAAACTATTAAAAAAGTCAAAGCATTTTATTCTTTTTATATGCAAAAAGCTGCTGTCACTATTCCACATTAAGCGTGTTTTATTCAGAGCTAGATTAGAAATTGAAATGGAAAATTAGAATAATTAGAATATTGTAGTAAGAGAGGAATAGACTTTTATGTCCTAGCTTAAAGGCACAATATGACAAATGTTTGGATGTAGGATGTCTGCTATCTATTGTATTAAAATAATATTTTTTTCTGATGTTATTTGTCATTATATTTTATTTTTGTTGTTTGTAGTCTCATATAATATATTATTCACAAGAAATTAACTTGATAATGGGCAAAATGAGTTAGAAAAAAAAAAAAATAGAGTGATTTGTATATTAAATATCTTATGCATTTGTTAAAGAGGCCGCCATTTTGTTTCTGCTTCTGCAAATAAAAAATGACTTTGCATGCAGAGAAATAATTCAGCTTTTGGTTATATTTACTTATTTTTTGTTGACCAATGGCCACTGTAGTTTCATATAATATATTATTCATAAGAACTTAACTTCATAATGGCCAAAATGCTTCAGAATCAAGCCATGAGTTTTATTACATATCTTATGCATTGTTTTATAAAGAGGCCGCCATTTTTTTTTCTGTTCATCTGTTTTTGCAAGTAAAAAGTGACTTTAAATGCAGAGAAGGCATTCAGGTTGTCATTATATTTCATTTTTTGTTGACCAATGACCATTGTAGTCTCATATAATATATTCTTCACAAGAAATAGATTTGATAATGGCCAAAAATGCTTAAAAAAGTAAAACAAATACAGTTCTTAGACGATTAAATATCTTATGTATTGTTCTACAAAGAGGACGCTATATTGTTTCTGTTCATCTGCTTCGGCAAGTAGGAAGTGACTTAGAATACAGAGAAGTAATTTAGCGTGTCCATTTGGGAAGTGCATGTGTAAAATAGTATAATTAATGGAAATGTCATCATCACAGCTAATTAAGCTGTTCAAACAAGGCAATGACTATCAATAGAATACATAATACAGGTAGGAGGCCGATTATCTAACATCGGATAATCCGGCACCTACTGTAATCAGTCAGTCTCCTACCAGATCCACTGTCCGTCAGTGCCTGGATGGCCGCCCCACACAGCCTCATTCCCCCTCACACCTCTCTCCTTACCCTTGTTTTGCTACAGGAGCACACAGCATTAAGAAGGCAGTGAGGTGATCGGGTGTCTTTAGCAGATCAACCTGATTTGTTGGACCACCGCTGGTTCGGCAAAATCATTATTCCTACATACTCCAGCATACCAGATTATTGATGCCCTACACCGTGCACTGTAGAGTACACTATAAACTGACCTCAATGATACCTCAACTCCATTGTGATTTTCAGTAATCTTTGTATATCAGCTTGATTTGCTGGCTAAATTGGCCAGGAGCAACGGAGCAACTTTGGTAATTTAACCATATGGGGATTATGGATAGTGGCTGAAAGTTGCGACAAAAACACAAAAGTCAGCTCACTCCTTCTGGATCAATACTTTGTTGTGGTTAATGGACTTGTGTATCTCAATGAGCCATTTGGAGTCACGCAAGATAGGCAGGTCATAGCAGAGAGCTTAACCAAATCACGGGAAGGAACAAACAACCCACTCCAGTATCTTTGCCAAGAAAACAATATGGATAAGCCCAATTAGAAACACAGACAGAGGTGCATGGCATGCTGCATCTATATGGTTAATGAGAGTTGGACACAACTGAAGACCTTAACAACAACAACAAACTCAATTCAAAGGCAAAATGCAAAAGGTGAACTAAATCAGAGAAATTTATACAGTATGAAATGTATAAGCAGACCAAGTTCATGAAGGGCCATAGGAGCCAGAGGATAATTAATTATAGAAATATATTTATCTTAACTGTAAAATTAGAAGGCAGCAGTACAGCTTTGGGAAGAATGGCCTCCTGGGTTTATCACGCTCTACCATAGATATATTTGTATTTTTCCCATACTGTTTTTTTAAGCTATACACATTGCCCACACATAGGACTTGAACTAAATATATAAACTTATCAAAGCCTGTGATAGTGCTCTTACTCACACTGATAGAAATCATGTAAGGCATCAACAAAAACAATTGTGAACTAGCACAAGATTAGCTGTCACTTTGACTGCAGCAGTAATTAATGGGATATAGTTGTATAGCGGTGCTGTTTTGTCCCACTGTGACCTGTTCTGGGACCTTTTTTGTTTAACATTATTATAAATGGCAGGGCAGTGGAGATTTAAAGTGAAGTCTTCGTCTGTATAGATAATGCATTGTTTTGTTACGGAGATAATGTGAACAGAGAACTTATCTTCAGCCATTCAGATTGGACTGTTGTACAATGTCTCTTAATGTACCAATATTAATATCTGTGTACGTTGTGTTTATTGCAAGTTCTGCACCAGACTGTGAGGCCAGAATGCCCAGAATTGTCTGCAGGTCTCTCTCACTTTTAATTCACTATATCACATTTCCTTTTTAATCTACAATTTTGATTACAGATTATGTGTAGTCCTTTCTGAAGATGGTGCGTCCTTGTAAACTATCCATTAGTTTTGAGCGGCAACATTCCCATTGTACATATATAATAATAAATATAGATGTAATGAATTAGAGAAGCCATTCATATTTTTACATTTAGGAAAATGTTGCTTACATTCAAGTATAATTCCTGTATAGTGTATTTTAAATGTAGGCTCACTACTTGTATACACTATCAATTCCTCCAATTTCCTCTAATGCCTACAAAATGGTATCCCATAGTTGCATTTATAATACTTAATAATATTAATGTAATCCATTCCCTCCATTCTGGATCGCTACCTTGTCATGGTGAAATGGCTTGTGTGAGTTTTACCATGTAGGGTCACCCAAGATGGGCAGTTCCTATCAGAGAGGTCAGATATATTGTGGAGAAGGAACTGAAAACCCACTCTAGGATCTTTGCCTTGAAAAACTTATGGGGTGGCACAACCAAAATATGTGCCTGGCATGCTGCGGTCCATAGGGTCCCAGAGAGTCAGACATGACTGAACGATTAACCAATCCACTCCCACCTTCTAAATATTCTGATTTGCCCTATACTGAAACACATACTAATAAGTAGTATCTTCTGTCCATTGTTTATGGAAAATTATGGTTTATGGTAAATTACCACTTTTGTCTTGATTCTACAGTTCTAGGTAACATGTTTGCTGCACGCACTGGTTTATCAGCATGGGTGTAGAAACTTGGGGTGATGGGGGGGGCACAAATTCCTCACAGATTTCTCTATGTATGCATAAATAAGCTATTTTACGGCCTGTGTATACAATGAGCTATATCCCCCGCCCCCCAGAATTATTCTGGCTCCTAAACCCGTTTATCAGCATTGTGTTTGTAAAACCTTACAATACAGAAGGATTAGGGTAACAGGTGATACAGGAAGTATTTAGGAAGTTGGAGTTTATTACCTGTGTTTTGGCTCTCGATACACAAGCACTATTTGTGTAATGGCTGAGCATCATACGGACTCGTCATATCATCTTGTTTTGGCAAGAGGGCTATTATAGGAATAAGGATACTGATTCATGCTTTTAATATCAGTTGGCAAAATAAAACTTCTATAAAGCACAATGATTACACTGTTTTCAAGAAAATGGCAGTAAGGTCATTTCAGTTTTGTGTAGATATAAATGGATATTCATTATACATACTATACTTATTCTATATAACGGATGCTGCCTCCATTTCTTTTTAGCCACATGTCTTGTTAGCTCCGACACATTGAGAGAGCTTACTCTACAAGGACAAAAGAGCAAGATACACAAACCTTTGGGTTGTGCAATGGGCAGACTTGTGTCATAATTACTGCACACAAAAACATTTCATTGTAACTGTGAACTGTAATATGTAGGTTCACTTTGCTGTAAGCATAATATGAGCACATTGCCTTGATATGTGGCAGAAAAACACTATACAAAGCAGTAAGTGCTTGGCCATCCCCAAACTGTAAGCCTTACTTGACCTATGTATTTATCCTTTAGTAAACTGTATTTCACACATTACTTCTAAACTAAAATATATATTGTTCAAATCTGGTCTGACTTCTGCCATTATGAATTAGAACTCTACAACCCTATGGTGGCGACTTAATGGAAATATGGCCTTGTTGACTTGGGCAAGGATATATTTAATCATGGCTTGGTGGAGATTCATATGGACTACAATATATATTCTAAGCCCCTTCTGGATCGCTACCTTGTTATGGTGAAGGGGCTTGTGTACCATATAGGGTCACCCAAGATGGGCAGGTCATAGCAAAGAGGTCTAACAAATTGTGGTCCACTGGAGAAGGACATGGGAACCCACTCCAGTGCCTTTGCCATTAAAACAATATGGATAAGCACGACAATACTGATGAATGTGTCTGGTGTGCTGCTGCCCATAAGGTCATGGAGAGTCAGACAAGACTGAATAACTAAACATCAAACAAAATATTCTAAGACTTTGTTCCTTAACATATCTTCTTGTTCTAGTTTTTAGACATCTCACCTGTATTTTGTTCAGTTCTTCAAAATATGAAGGGATAGACAAAAACAAACAACGAGGGGAACATATTGTAGCTATAAAAGTTTAAGAGACTCAAGTTTGTTATATTTATAAATACCACTAAAAAAGATTCAGGAGAAACATTTTGGAAGTCTATAAAACCGGATTATAAAGAATATTAGGCATTTTCTTATATGTTTTATCATGGCCATCACACTCAATTTCAGTACCCCTTATTTGTTAAAGGACCACTATGGTCATTTTGTTTTTCCTTTATGAGCTTGAGAAAGCTTTGGCAGCTGTATATATCAAATAAATTCATATCCATCTCCTCAGGATGTTGATTACCAGAAATTAAAATGGTAGACCCCACAGCAGCATAATTACATTTAAAAAGTAACATACAAGAGACTGTATTGTTTTATTTCCCATTCTAAAAATATTTTGCATGTTTTAAAGTGTTGTTCTTTAAAACTGAATATTTAAACATAGTGGTCTTTTAAGTCTAATTAAGTCTGGTGAAAACCACCTGAATGTAATAATCAATTAATATCCATATTATTTAATTTTTAAAACAGGTTGAACTCAAGCTCTGTAAATTCGAACATCACAAAAAATAGACAGAATAAGGGAAAAAGAGTCACTTTGTAGCATAATATGTAATGTATGAAGATGAAATAAACCAGAATAGATTTCACTTGGTCCATAGTGGGGGGATCAAAATGGCGCATTAACAGGTTAAAACTTAGATGTGCCTGGCATGCTGCAGTCCATATGGTAACGGAGAGTAAGACACAACTAAACAACAATAACAATACCATATCAGGTGTCAGGTATTCTGCACTATATACTCTCCTTGTAACATACTTACTGCTCTTTGTGCCATCCTTAATGTTAGATTATAATAGTGTAATACACCTAGCTGCTACACTAGAGGATCAGTTTAATATACGGTCTAAGGAAAGTGCTAAATGTCAGACAAACACAGAGAAATTCAACTTACAGAGCAAACATCCTGCCTCATAACATTTTATTACGATAGCAAGTTACACATAAGACTGACTTGAGCACAGTTATTAACTTGTATATTAGTCATGTGAAAAACAACTTGCCAATATATACTTTACAGAATATTATTTTACCTAGACCACTGAGTAATATGTAAAGATATTATGCCGTCCTCTATGCCCACTCCCAGAATGCAGCTTCAGCTCTGTGTAGTTAACCCTCAAAAGATCAATCTGTGCAGAGCATGGCATGCTGGAATCACCTAAATAGTTCATTTATTGGTTAACTTTTCAGAGCAGTCCTGAGTTCAGGGAAAAACTGCTATCAATTAATTTCCTCACTTCACCTCGGCTATCTGTTATTAATAATGAAACAGCCAGTAGGCAGGATACACTGTGTTTGAAAACTGACTTAAAACTTTAGATTTTTTGTGTGTAATTAAAACAAAAAGATCATATTAACATACAATCATATGCTCTTTCACAGCATGAAGAGCACTTACAGTGGGGTAAATGGTCCTTTAAGTTGACAGTGCTCAGCAGGACCTGTGTATGGAGCAGATAATGGACTCTACAGGACTATATAAAACAGATCTTATGGGCAGGAAAACAGAAAACCACTGTCTTTACTACAGAGGTGAGCTCCCAATTGACAGATATTTACTTTAGCTAAGGTCTACAACAAAGCAAGAAGAGGGGAAAAAAATCAACAGTAAATTCCTATACAAGATTACATCTAACCAGAGGTATTGCAATGCAGGTGTCATTTTAAGGACATGCCACATCAGTAGCCCAGCTGCGCCTGTACAATACCTGCATTCAGCGCTATGTAACAGAAGGAATATCACGCGGACAGTTTTTAAAATCAATTCATAAATAATACAAAAGCACTAAAGGTACTGGAAGATTTTAGGTAACTCTATAACCTATTTCTGTTATAGTCTAAAAGGTTACTAAAGGCATTTTACAAGCCTGATCATGAAATAACTGCAATCTCACGTGGTATCCGTGTGGCGTATTGTTCTTTATTTCATCTGGTAGAGAAGAATAGAGTATAGAAATAGTTAAGGGCTTTTGCTTTTTGTAGGTGATGCTTCTTTTATATAACATGTGCAATCTTCTGTTTTCGTGTGGCAATAAACATTGCTAGGTTTTCGGTGACCTGCTGATATAAAGCGCCGGCATCAGTGAGAAACGGAAATACATTTCATACCTTTGAATAGAACAATCTGACACAGAATATTTTATTGCCTGCAGAGTGGAGGGAACTCTATATTCTTTTGTTAGGTGATATTGAAGGTTGCAATAGGGCTCCAGCAACGACGAGAGCCATTAATCTTTTATTCACAAGTGCAAAGTCGTGCACCATTTTTCATTTAATTGTAAAGTAGAGGGTGTATAAATTATAATGTGATAGAACCTGAACTTTTGTAGGTCTCTAATGTACGGTAGGTTTTCCCTTCTGGATCACTACCTTGTTGAGTTGAAGGGGCTTGTATACCACAATGAAGCTGTGAGCTATACCATGTAGGGTCACCCAAGATGGGCAGGTCATAGCATAGAGGTCAGACAAACTGTGGTCCACTAGAGAAGGAACTGGCAACCCATCCAGTATCTTTGCCAAGAAAACCATATGGATAAAGCATGTTGCGTGTCACTGTGGACATGAATTTTACATGATTATTTATGATTTAAGATCTACACAACTTTTTATTATAGTGATGTTTGTCAAAAGTGAAATCTCAGAAAATATAATTTTTTTTTGCCATTATTAAGTAAGATCATCATCATTCTATACTTGCTGTACTGTGCAAACCTCCAATTTAATTGTATGTTGTCATAGGCACCGTCTATGATGTATCTAGATTGTCATATACACTCACACAAAGAACGATACCCGGATACAGAAATACAAAAATGATACCCGAATACACAAAAAACACAAAGAGTGATAACCGGCTACACAAAAAACACAAAGAAATATACCCGATACAGACACACAAAGAACGATAGCAGGATACATAAATACAAAAAACGATACCCGGATACATAAACACAAAGAACGACACCCGGATACATAAACACAAAGAATGATACCCGGATACATAAACACAAAGAACGATACTAGGATACATAAATACAAAGAACGATACCCGTATACACAAAAAACACAAAGAACGATACCCGGATACATAAACACAAAGAACGATACTAGGATACATAAATACAAAGAACGATACCCGGATACACAAAAAACACAAAGAACGACACCCGGATACATAAATACAAAGAATGATACCCGGATACATAAACACAAAGAACGATACTAGGATACATAAATACAAAGAACGATACCCGGATACACAAAAAACACAAAGAACGATACCCGGATACATAAACACAAAGAACGATACTAGGATACATAAACACAAAGAACAATACTAGGATACATAAATACAAAGAACGATACTAGGATACATAAATACAAAGAACGATACCCGGATACACAAAAAACACAAAGAACGATACCCGGATACATAAACACAAAGAACGATACTAGGATACATAAATACAAAAAACGATACTAGGATACATAAACACAAAGAACGATACCCGGATACACAAAAAACACAAAGAATGATACCCGGATACATAAACACAAAGAATGATACCCGGATACACAAAAAACACAAAGAACGATACCAGGATTCATAAACACAAATAACGATACCCAGATACACAAAAAACACAAAGAACAATACCAGGATACATAAACACAAATAACGATACCTGGATACACAAAAAACACAAAGAACGATACCCGGATACACAAAAACAACTACAACCAACCAAGCAACATAATAAATCTAAGGTTGGTTTGGTCAAATATCAATCATTAGTTATCTTGTAAATGTTTTAAAGCATTGAGTGCAATTGTATTGAGAAGGATTTTTAGAATTTAATGCTAGACTACTGGAAACATCCACTTGAGAGTCTCTGTGAAGCTTGTTGACATATTCTATTAATTTTATATCTCTGCCAAATATTATTTATCCATGAAGACAAACTAATAGAGAAATTAAGCAACCCCACAATAGTATTGATTTAGATGTGTTGATTATTTGAAATGATCTGAAAACGTACAATCTGCTGTCAGGTTGCTACATATTATGTATTCCAAAGCATCTACTAAGAAAAATAAACTGTCATAGTTTGGCATACTTTTGATTATTAGCAGAATCCACAGCCTGATGCGACTGACCCTTTTGATCTTTGTTTACTGACAATAATGAATAAAAAATGTGTAGTTCACATGGTTGGCCAAGATGTCTAGACGGTGGCTTGCTTAATTCGATCATGGTCTCTTTGTTCGTGTGTACAAAAGAAAATCAAAAAATGGTACCAGTAATTGTAGGTTGAAACTAATACTAACATAGTAAGATGTTGCTTACATGTAAACACTAATGATCTTTAGACCATATGCATAAAATAAGCTAATTATATAAACAAAGGTCTGAAATGGCATTTTAGGCTATGCAACTACACTGTAGAAGAGACCCTTACAAATTATTTTTAAAGGCATACAACAAGGGTTCTATATATGGTAGTACCTCTTATGAAAGGGCAGATGAAGGGTAGTTCCTGTCAAGTAAGAGGAGGAAATCTGGGTCTGGCCAGGGGCTAAGTAGTCATCATTTCCTGGGACCTAGGAGAAGAAAACCGCCTTCACCCATAATGGCATAAAACAAAAGGCCTTTTTAGAACTTTTAGGGCCCACTGTCCAAGACCTTTTGGTTGCCAATATCCCAGTCTAAGGGTTGGAGGGCCATGCTCACATGCACCCCGTGCACTAATGCTAAAGATTGGTGCAGTGGCTTTTTAGTTGGGCACTGACTATGGTGCTGGCTCACCGACATGATGTTTGATTTGGGCACTTTTTTTTTTGACACTCAACAGCTCTACACTATGTATGGACTGGAGGAGTCCTGTGGCCTTCTATCCCAGGTCTCTTTTGAGTGTAAGAGTCACGGAGCCCAAAGACTATGAGTGAAGAGTCTCCTTAATCCTTGTCCCCTTACACCTTCAGGTTGGGGCCCTTGAGAGGAAACAACCAAAGGAGCGCCTATGCCCTCAAAGTGGAGGGCCCAAAGACCCTTTCTGGTCTCACAGTCATGGTTGGCACTTGTATCCATCATGGAGCACGGCCATGGGCAAAATAAAATGTTTCTATTGGTACTAGATGTACTAGCCACTTCCAGACTGTTTCTCAACAGTTTTAAAACACTGCTGAGCAACAATCTGTATGTGGATAGTACATCTTGTACAAATAGAAACATTGTATGCATGAGCTTTGGGAAAGACCTTTGCAGGCAGTGTTTGGAAGATTTGAGTAGTGAAGCACTTATTAATAAAATGATGTTTAGATATGCAAACCAACACTTAGGTAATTTATTTTAATATTAAAAACAGAGAAACTTCCATATACCTTTAATACCATTCTATTGATACACGATAGAATAAAATACCCAATTTGGAACCTGTTTTCCCTATTATTTGGATATCCTTATTAAACACGGTCACACAACTCGTTATTGCCTTCACGGTGCTGTGAAGAGCTTGGGGTAGATTCCACAATAATATACTTGGAGCTATCAATCTGTATGAAAGACTGGACCTGATAACGGAGCATCACTTCTTTTAAGAACAGCTCTGTTGATAAATGATTTCAGGGATTAATTATCTGGCTTGCAGTTTATTAACAATATCAATTGTATTGTGTTCACTTCAATATTACTGCATTAAAGGGTTTGCGATGAAACCTTAACCCATAAGCAAGACACTGCGTTGGGTTGATGGTGCTAGTATTGATGAAAGCTATATATCAATTGAAAACAATTGTCTACAATTTACTTTTTTTATAGGAATTTCACATTGGATTTGAGAAAAGGAAAACCACTGAAATCGTTTGTAATGATATATAGCAATATACTAGTTCAAGATACTATCATATTATCATTGGAGAGGCTCTCCAAAGTTTATTTATCTCTGTTATAAGAACAGCTTTGAGTAAAAGCATGACAGTAAATATAATGAATGTGACAAATCAATATTACCCTTTCAAGAAAACACATAGGTAACAGAGAATGAAAAATCATTAAAATGGTTGAACAAAGGCCTTATGAATGTGATATTCCAAATAATCACACATTTAGAAGAGCATGATCTTAATATGAATGTATTTGCAGAATATATGACTTGAAGCTGTCTTTTTTCATGATAGGTGAGAGATCTGGAGTTTGGGGCATTATTTTATTCATTAAGCAATATAATCTTTATGAATTAGCCTTCTTAATGCAGAATATAGAAGGTGCAGCAAATCACAGTCATAAGGCAAACTGATTTGCCTGCTTATGCATACAAAACAGATATATACCGTAGCTCATTTATTCATCTTGTTTAAGATGGATCCTAGTAGCCATTATTGTGCAACTTCTACATTTTTAATGTGATACAGCAAAGTCCCAATACACACATTAGTGAATTTAATTGCAGGTTCACAGAGCGTAGACAATTAATGGCCATAGATAGAGAGCGTTAAATGAGGGAGGTCCTATATAAATAATGTATGCTTAAAGGGCCAGTTAATTCAGCACAACTGTAATGAACTATCCTGAAATACTTTTTGAATTTTTTAAATAGGTGCTTTTTCATAGAATTTTTTTTTTTATAAATTAAGTTCTGTTTCCATTAGAATTAGGCATACCTCCAGAGAGACTGACTGCAGAAAGATCAGAAAGAGGGTTAACAATCCCCAGATTCACCTGTGCAGGGAATTGACTACTAGAAACTCACAAATATGTTAATTGCGGGTTAACTGATGGATGATTACATTCCTGAAAGAGACTAAAACCATCTCTCTCTCTGTTCAGAGCATGGAACGGCCTTTGCCGGCAGGTGCTGTAAATCATGGGGTAGTCTGCAGTGTGTATGTAAACAAAAGTAGATCACTTAACATAGTATCTTGTGCTCTTTCACACCATGATGAGCACTTATAGTGAGGTAAATAGCCCTTTAAAATATCCATCTTCAAAGTCAATTATCTAACTCTTCCACACAAATATTTTTAAGAACAACCAAATGCAATTTTATTTATGTGTGTACTGTTTATTTCTTTAATAACTAGAACTTTTGCTGTGTCATTTTAATCTCAAATAATACTTGCTCCATGTTCTGAGTGACAATTAGTAGTTTGTAAAACCTTCTTCAAAAAATGTCTTATTGTCTATTAAGAAGAGCAGTGTTTAACATTTAAGTTAAGCACTTTCAACAACAAATTATGTTTGTGTAGTTCAGTCATGCCCGACTCTCTGTGACTTCATGGTCTGCAACACACCATGCTGATCTACTTGGTATTCATGGTAGATATGCTGGAGTCTGTGGCCAGTTCCTTATCCAGTAAGCCACAACATACAGCTCCTGGTATTCCTTGGTAGTTTCCCATCCAAATACTGACCAGGCCCAGCCCTGCATGGCTTCAGGGTGGTGTGGCCTCTTTGTTCCCTGACTGGAAATGAACCTAGGTTGCAGCAGTGACAGCACTGCATCCTAACCACTGGACCATCAGGGACCCCATCAAATTATAGCATGTTCTAAATTCACCACTCTTCCTCCTACCACTAGAGACATTTGCCTTTTGCTTTTAATGTACACTTAATATCACCCTACAAAACCATCACACAGATGAGTCCCTATAGGAGATTTTTTTTTGTGTTGTCAGTGTACTATTTGCCTAAGTATTAAACTTAGGCATTAAAGCATATGTATGCGTCTGAAATATATATATTTTTTAAATATACACATACAAAATATAATAAGTTGTACTATATGCTTTATAGGTCTCTGAATCCTTAACTTCAGCAGAAGCACTATCCAAATTATATGGAGTTAATATTTTTCGCACATACGTTCGACATGTAGGTGTATTCAAAATGACAATCTTATTATGTGGAGACAGGGGTCAGTATTCCCCAAAACATATTTGTGTATTCCTATAAATTATTATGTATTCTTTTTTTATGTATGTATTAAAGAAGAAAGTCATGTAGTTGTCAAATCTCCATTAGTCAGTCTGAAACAAGGTCTGATGCAACCTGCAAATTCCAGCAAGAAAATTCTGAAATCCTGGCCTGTGTTAGACTTAACTTGTCTACTCAGCTTGGTGATATTTGTAGACGTAGAAGTTTTTTTTAAAGGTACTCTACATTGTCAACATAAATAGTTAGAACTATGATAATCCCAGTAGTAACATATGGATGTGGGAGCTGGGTCTGAGCGCCGTAGAATTGAAGCCATTGAATTGTGGTGTTGAAGAAGACTGCCTAGAGTCCCTTGGACAGCAAGAAGATCCAATAAATCAGTACTTCAGGAAATCAAGATAAATGGTTTACTAGAAGGTATGATCATAAGGCTGAAGTTCAAATATTTTGGCCATATCATGAGACGGCAGGAAACAAACTCTGATGCTGGGAAATAATGAAGGCACAAGAAGAAGGGGACGACAGAGGCGGAGATGGATAGATTAGATCACTGAAGCAATGAACATGAACTTGATGGAGCTTAGATGGGCAGTGACAGAGATACACCTGGCATACTGTGGTCCATAGAGTCACGGAGAGTCGGACGTGACTGAACGACTAAACAACAACAACATTGTCAATGTGGAAACATTTGTTTTTTTGTTTGTTTTTTACACAGGTTTAATGAAATAATTATTTATTCTATGCTGTTCTATTTGATTTTGCTTTCATGATGGCATGATGTCAATTTGTCTTTGTTCCTTGAATAATTAGAAATTGAGGAATGGCAGTAACTACAGATTCTGATAATATCTCTACTGACTTCTATTGAAATCTGTGTCTCCATATAGCACAATTTATAATAGAAAAGCAGTAGAAGAGAGAACCCCCTTAGGATAACCCACCCTCAAGCGACAGAAAGCCGAGCAGTCTAAGATGAAATCCCCCATGACACAGAGTCATCTAAAATGCTTTTATTTCCCAGAATTGCATATCTGTCAATGTTGTTAGGGGAACTACACGAGCTCTCAGTTGGGTTAGTATGCAAAGATAGCTATTACTTAGTATGCAGCGATAGCAATTATCTAGATACATGGGGATAATGGAACTCTTTACACAGATATTGGAAGAATCAACGTCCCGTCAACACAGGATTAAAAAAACAAACCTATTTCACAATTTAACAGATTTAAACCCCTACTTGTTTTGCTAACAATAGGTTGATTAAACACCACTTGTTAATACAAATCACATTTGACAAAATTAATTTGCACTATATTTATTTGGGTGAAAAATCTACACATTGCTTAATGACTTGATCAAAATCTTCAGTGAAAAAAAAATGTTTACTTTCTCCCAATGTCAAATCGCATTAATGTTTCATCTTTCCATGCCTACTAATTGTTCCCAATAACAATTATAAATGATTCTTTGTAGCTGGCACTTAATTGCTCTGGTAGATGTGAGATATGACTAATATCACCCATAAAAGCCATTTAAAAGCAAATGATAGCATGAGTATGTCTCCATCAAATGATTGCTCCCAACAAACTTGTTTATATAAATTACCACATGACATAAATTGAATTTGAAGAGCTGTAGATCACTGTACAGGGTCTTGATGAATAAATGAATGGATGAATAATTGCTCAGTCTTGACGGGAAAGTAGCTTTCATGAAACAAACCAAGTAAGCCAAATGTCAAATGGGAATAGAATTCATTTCCAACGGCATGTTTGACTGAAAATCACATTTTAATAGCACAAGACGACATCATT